>CM069857.1:218591536-218592816 GCA_036172795.1 Pelodytes ibericus | reverse complement strand
TAAGACATTGCATGCATCCATGCATTCCTGTCATACAAATCATGTCAACAGCAAAGAAAAAAGGAGCAGTCACAGACTATCAATTTTCCAAATTCATAATACAATTTTCATGGCATAAATCAAAATCCCATGTGCTTGTTGCTTTACATAACAGTCTTGGTGACCATTGCACATTCACTTACTGGAAGCCCACTGCCAGCAGTATTTTTGCTAAACAGCTACTGATCTATAAACTTGCAACACAACTTGAAGATTTGTTGGGGGGTTTTTTTGCCCCTCAACTGTTAGCAACCATGTCCAGGTGGGTGGAGTTGTAGCTGCCGAATTAAGCTGAAATGTTTTCAGAGTTGCCTCTGGAACTTGGCTAACAACTCAACATCCAGTAGATTGACCTCTGCAAACCATTAAAGGGACTGTCTGGTTTCCAAAATGCATATAAATGTACTTTAAAAAGCATGGTTTTACTCTTTTTTTTTTAATTGCTTGAAATATAAAAACATACAGTTAGATGAAATTGTGAAATTTACAGCAGTTTGCAAGAAACCAGGACTGCCCACACTAGCAGAGTAAAAGTCAATTTCCTTTGTGCTGCAGGAAGCAATGAGAAATAATTTCATTCAGATAAATGGAATATCCTGTATCTCTAGTATTGTCATCAGACAATGTGTTGCACTGTTAAGAGATCCTACTTTATACAAGCGCAAGGTCACTTTCCACACAATGTATTCTATTCCAGCAGCACAGGAAGTGACTAAGTGAAGCAAAACTTTATATCCTCAGAGAGAGAGAGAACAGATACGAGGAGGAGGGAGAGAGAGAGAGAACAGATATGGGAGAGAGAGAGAACAGATATGGGAGAGAGAGAGAACAGATATGGGAGAGAGAGAGAGAGAGAGAGAGAGTGAACAGATATGGGAGAGAGAGAGAGAGTGACAGATATGGGAGAGAGAGAGAGAGAGTGAACAGATATGGAGAGAGAGAGAGAGAGTGAACAGATATGGGAGAGAGAGAGAGAGTGAACAGATATGGGAGAGAGAGAGAGTGAACAGATATGGGAGAGAGAGAGAGAGAGAGAGAGAGAGTGAACAGATATGGGAGAGAGAGAGAGAGTGAACAGATATGGGAGAGAGAGAGAGAGAGAGTGAACAGATATGGGAGAGAGAGAGAGAGAGAGTGAACAGATATGGGAGAGAGAGAGAGAGAGAGTGAACAGATATGGGAGAGAGAGAGAGAGAGAGTGAACAGATATGGGAGAGAGAGAGAGAGAAGTGAACAGATAT